>JARKHS020027547.1:0-14348 GCA_030143305.2 Amblyomma americanum
CGTACAGTTGACCGCATATCTTCGCTGCTGGCCTCCGTTGTCGGGATCTCACCGCTGGCAACCAGTTGTTGCATTTGGGTCGCAAGCCCCAAGGGTAGCGTTGGCCTGGCGGCCTGGGGCAATGCTGGAAACATCCGAAGGTCCCGGCAAAGGATGAGTCGACTGGCAACAGAACAACTTGTTTATTCTGGCATCGCAAAAGAGCAGCCGGTCAGGGCGACCACGTTACTCGAAGGAAGAAATCGAAGTCTCTCTCGGCGTCCGGGGCCGCGGCTTTTTTTATACCCTCGGAGTCGAGGGCAAGAAGGAACGGCTGGGGAAGAGGCGTCCGATACGGCGACGCTTGAACATGTCCAGACGTGACGGGCGCGTCCGCCAGGCCGGCGCCGGTCAGACCTCCTCGCCTCCCAGTTGGGGAGCTCCTCTCCCCGGCTGCCGCGCTTTGACAAGCGTGGGCAAAACATGCACACACACACACACACGCACGCACGACGACACGTGGCACTGAAACCTGCCTGGACGCGCTTGGCGGGAGGCGTTGCGGCCGCGATGAACGAAGCCGCGGCGTCCGTTGCATCCGCGCCGGCTATACCGCGCGTTGTAGGCGAGACGTAACATGCTGCTGCTGCTGCTGCTGCTGCTGCTGCTGCGGCTGCGGCTGCGGCTGCGGCTGCTGCTGCTGCTGCTGCTGCTGCTGCTGCTGCTGCTGCTGCGGCTGCTGCGGCTGCTGCTGCTGCTGCTGCTGCTGCTGCTGCTTGCTGCTGCTGCTGCTGCGTGCTGCTGCTGCTGCTGCTGCTGCTGCTGCGGCTGCTGCTGCTGCTGCTGCTGCTGCTGCTGCTGCTGCTGCTGCTGCTTTGCTGCTGCTGCTGCTGCTTTGCTGCTGCTGCTGCTTTGCTGCTGCTGCTGCTTTGCTGCTGCTGCTTTGCTGCTGCTGCTTTGCTGCTTTGCTGCTGCTGCCTTGCTGCTTTGCTGCTGCTTTGCTGCTGCTGCTTTGCTGCTTTGCTGCTGCTGCTTTGCTGATGCTACGGCTGCTTTGCTGCTGCTGCTCCTTTGCTGCTGCTGCTGATGCTGCTTTGCTGCTGCTGCTGCTTTGCTGCTGCTGCTGCTTTGCTGCTGCTGCTGCTGTTGCTGCTGCTTTGCTGCTGCTGCTGCTTTGCTGCTGCCTTGCTTCTGCTGCTGCTTTGCTGCTGCTGCTGCTACCTTGCTGCTGCTGCTGCTTTGCTGCTGCTGCTTTGCTGCTGCTGCTGCTGCTTTGCTGCTGCTGCTGCTGCTGCTGCTTTGCTGTCTGCTGCTTTGATGCTGCTGCTGCTTTGCTGCTGCTGCATTGCTGCTTTGCTGCTGCTGCTTTGCTGCTGCTGCTTTGCTGCTTTGCTGCTGCTTTGCTGCTGCTGCTTTTCTGCTTTGCTGCTGCTGCTTTGCTGATGCTACTGCTGCTTTGCTGCTGCTGCTCCTTTGCTGCTGCTGCTGATGCTGCTTTGCTGCTGCTGCTGCTGCTTTGCTGCTGCTGTTGCTGTTGCTGCTGCTTTGCTGCTGCTGCTTTGCTGCTGCTTTGCTGCTGCTTTGCTGCTGCTGCTGCTTTGCTGCAGCTGCTGCTTTGCTGCTGCTGCTGCTTTGCTGCTTCTGCTGCTGATGCTGCTTTGCTGCTGCTGCTGCTTTCCTGCTGCTGCTTTGCTGCTGCTCTGCTGCTGCTTTGCTGCTGCTGCTGCTGCTGTTTGCTGCTGCTGCTGCTGTATTGCTGCCTTGCTGCTGCTGCTGCTTTGCTGCTGCTGCTGCTTTGCTGCTGCTGCTTTGCTGCTGCTGCTTTGCTGCTGCTGCTGCTTTTCTGCTGCTTCTGCTTTGCTGCTGCTGCTGCTTTGCTGCTGCTGCTGCTGCTTTGCTGCTTTGATGCTGCTTTGCTGCTTTGCTGCTGCTGCTGCTTTGCTGCTGCTGCTTTGGTGCTGCTGCTGCTGCTTTGCTGCTGCTGCTTCTTTGCTGCTGCTGCTTTGCTGCTGCTGCTTTGCTGCTGCTGCTTTGCTGCTGCTGCTTTGCTGCTGCTGCTTTGCTGCTGCTGCTTTGCTTCTGCTTTGCTGCTGCTGCTGCTGCTGCTGCTGCTGCTGCTGCTGCTGCCTTGCTGCTGCTGCTGCTGCTTTGCTGCTGCTGCTGCTGCTTTGCTGCTGTTGCTGCTTTTCTGCTGCTGCTGCTCCTTTGCTGCTGCTGCTGCTCCTTTGCTGCTGCTGCTGCTGATGCTGCTTTGCTGCTGCTGCTGCTTTGCTGCTGCTGCTGCTTCTGCTTTGCTGCAGCTGCTTTGCTGCTATTGCTTTGCTGCTGCTGCTGCTTTGCTGCTGCTGCTGCTTTGCTGGTGCTGCTTTGCTGGTGCTGCTTTGCTGCTGCTGCTTTGCTGCTGCTTTGCTGCTACTGCTGCTGCTGCTTTGCTGCTGCTGCTTTGCTGCTTTGCTGCTGCTGCTTTGCTGGTGCGGCTTTGCTGCTGCTGCTGCTATGCTGCTGCTGCTGCTTTGCTGCTGCTGCTTTGCTGCTGCTGCTGCTGCTTTGCTGCTGCTGCTTTGTGCTGCTGCTTTGCTGCTTTGCTGCTGCTGCTTTGCTGCTTTGCTGCTGCTGCTTTGCTGCTTTGCTGCTGCTGCTTTGCTGATGCTACTGCTGCTTTGCTGCTGCTGCTCCTTTGCTGCTGCTGCTGATGCTGCTTTGCTGCTCCTGCTGCTTTGCTGCTGCTGCTGCTGCTGCTTTGCTGCTGCTGCTGCTTTGCTGCTGCTTTGCTGCTGCTGCTGCTGCTTTGCTGCTGCTGCTGCTGCCTTGCTGCTGCTGCTGCCTTGCTGCTGCTGCTGCCTTGCTGCTGCTGCTTTGCTGCTGCTGCTGCTTTGCTGCTGCTGCTTTGCTGCTGCTGCTTTGCTGCTGCTTCTGCTTTGCTGCTGCTGCTTTGCTGCTGCTGCTTTGCTGCTGCTGCTGCTTTGCTGCTGCTGCTTTGCTGCTGCTGCTGCTTGCTGCTGCTGCTGCTGCTCTGCTGCTGCTTTGCTGCTGCTGCTGCTTTGCTGCTGCTGCTGCTGCTTTGCTGCTGCTGCTGCTGCTGCTTTGCTGCTGCTGCTGCTTTGCTGCCGCTGCTTTGCTGCTGCTGCTGCTTTGCTGCTGCTGCTTTGCTGCTGCTGCTGCTTTGCTGCTGCTGCTTTGCTGCTGCTGCTGCTGCTGCTTTGCAGGTGCTGCTTTGCTGGTGCTGCTTTGCTGCTGCTGCTTTTCTGCTGCTTTGCTGATGCTGCTGCTGCTTTGCTGCTGCTGCTGCTGCTTTGCTGCTGCTGCTGCTGCTTTGCTGCTGCTGCTGCTGCTTTGCTGCTGCTGCTTTGCTGCTGCTGCTGCTGCTTTGCTGCTCTGCTGCTGCTGCTGCTTTGCTGCTGCTGCTGCTGCTTTGCTGCTGCTGCTGCTTTCCTGCTGCTGCTTTGCTGCTGCTTTGCTGCTGCTGCTGCTGTTTGCTGCTGCTGCTGCTGCTGCTGCTTTGCTGCTGATGCTGCTGCCTTGCTGCTGCTGCTTTGCTGCTTTGCTGCTGCTGCTGCTGCTTTGCTGCTGCTGCTTTGCTGCTGCTGCTGTGGCTTTGCTGCTGCTGTTTTGCAGCTGCTGCTGCTGCTGCTTTGCTGCTTCTGCTGCTGCTGCTGCTGCTTTGCTGCTGCTGCTGCTTTGCAGCTGCTGCTGCTGCTTTGCTGCTGCTTTGCTGCTGCTGCTTTGCTGCTGCTTTGCTGCTGCTTTGCTGCTGCTTTGCTGCTGCTTTGCTGCTGCTTTGCTGCTGCTGCTGCTGTTTGCTGCTGCTGCTGCTGCTGCTTTGCTGCTGCTGCTTTGCTGCTGATGCTGCTGCCTTGCTGCTGCTGCTGCTTTGCTGCTGCTGCTTTGCTGCTGCTGCTTTTCAGCAGCTGCTTTGCTGCTGCTGCTGCTTTTCTGCTGCTGCTGCTTTGCTGCTGCTGCTGCTTTGCTGCTGCTGCTTTGCTTCTGCTTTGCTGCTGCTGCTTTGCTTCTGCTTTGCTGCTGCTTTGCTGCTGCTGCTGCTGCTTTGCTGCTGCTGCTGCTGCCTTGCTGCTGCTGCTGCCTTGCTGCTGCTGCTGCTGCTTTGCTGCTGCTGCTGCTGCTGCTGCTGCTTTGCTACTGCTGCTTTGCTGCTGCTTCTGCTTTGCTGCAGCTGCTTTGCTGCTGCTGCTGCTGCTGCTTTGCTGCTGCTGCTGCTGCTTTGCTGCTGCTGCTGCTTTGCTGCTGCTGCTTTGCTGCTGCTGCTTTGCTGCTGCTGCTGCTGCTGCTGCTTTGCTGCTGCTGCTGCTGCTTTGCTGCTGCTGCTGCTGCTGCTTTGCTGCTGTTGCTGCTTTTCTGCTGCTGTTGCTCCTTTGCTGCTGCTGCTGCTGCTGCTGCTGCTGGTTTGCTGCTGCTGCTGCTGCTTTGCTGCTGCTGCTGCTGCTGCTTTTGCTGCTGCTGCTGCTTTGCTGCTGCTGCTGCTGCTTTGCTGCTGCTGCTGCTTTGCTGCTGCTGCTGCTGCTGCTGCTTTGCTGCTTTGCTGCTGCTGCTTTGCTGCTGCGGCTTTGCTGCTGCTGCTGCTTTGCTGCTGCTGCTGCTGCTTTGCTGCTGCTGCTGCTTTGCTGCTGCTGCTGCTTTGCTGCTGCTGCTTTGCTGCTGCTGCTGCTTTGCTGCTGCTGCTTTGCTGGTGCTGCTTTGCTGCTGCTGCTTTTCTGCTGCTGCTGCTTTGCTGCTGCTGCTGCTGCTTTGCTGCTGCTGCTGCTTTGCTGCTGCTGCTGCTGCTGCTGCTTGCTGCTTTGCTGCTGCTGCTTTGCTGCTGCGGCTTTGCTGCTGCTGCTGCTTTGCTGCTGCTGCTGCTGCTTTGCTGCTGCTGCTGCTTTGCTGCTGCTGCTGCTTTGCTGCTGCTGCTTTGCTGCTGCTGCTTTGCTGCTTTGCTGCTGCTGCCTTGCTGCTTTGCTGCTGCTTTGCTTCTTTGCTGCTGCTGCTTTGCTGCTTTGCTGCTGCTGCTTTGCTGATGCTGCTGCTGCTTTGCTGCTGCTGCTCCTTTGCTGCTGCTGCTGATGCTGCTTTGCTGCTGTTGCTGCTGCTTTGCTGCTGCTGCTGCTTTGCTGCTGCTGCTTTGCTGCTGCTGCTGCTGCCTTGCTGCTGCTGCCTTGCTTCTGCTGCTGCTTTGCTGCTGCTGCTGCTGCCTTGCTGCTGCTGCTGCTTTGCTGCTGCTGCTGCTTTGCTGCTGCTGCTGCTGCTGCTGCTGCTGCTTTGCTGTCTGCTGCTTTGCTGCTGCTGCTGCTTTGCTGCTGCTGCTGCTTTGCTGCTGCTGCTGCTTTGCTGCTGCTGCTTTGCTGCTGCTGCTTTGCTGCTGCTGCTGCTGCTGCTGCTTTGCTGCTGCTGCTGCTGCTTTGCTGCTGCTGCTGCTGCTTTGCTGCTGCTTGCTGCTGCTGCTGCTTTGCTGCTGCTGCTGCTGCTTTGCTGCTGCTGCTGCCTTGCTGCTGCTGCTGCTTTGCTGCTGCTGCTGCTTTGCTGCTGCTGCTGCTTTGCTGCTGCTTCTGCTTTGCTGCTGCTGCTGCTTTGCTGCTGCTGCTTTGCTGCTGCTGCTGCTTTGCTGCTTTGCTGCTGCTGCTTTGCTGCTGCTTGCTGCTTTGCTGCTGCTGCTGCTTTGCTGCTGCTGCTGCTGCTGCTTTGCTGCTCCTGCTGCTTTGCTGCTGCTGCTGCTTCTGCTTTGCTGCTGCTTTGCTGCTGCTGCTGCTGCTTTGCTGCTGCTGCTGCTGCCTTGCTGCTGCTGCTGCCTTCTGCTGCTGCTGCTGCTTTGCTGCTGCTGCTGCTGCTTTGCTGCTGCTGCTGCTTTGCTGCTGCTGCTTTGCTGCTGCTGCTGCTGCTTTGCTGCTGCTGCTGCTGCTTTGCTGCTGCTGCTGCTGCTGCTGCTGCTTGCTGCTGCTGCTTTGCTGCTGCTGCTGCTTTGCTGCTGCTGCTTTGCTGCTGCTTTGCTGCTGCTTCTGCTTTGCTGCTGCTGCTTTGCTGCTGTGCTGCTGCTTTGCTGCTGCTGCTGTTCTCTCTGCTGCTGCTGCTGCTTTGCTGCTGCTGCTGCTGCTCTTGCTGCTGCTGCTGCTTTGCTGCTGCTGCTTTGCTGCTGCTGCTGCTTTTGCTGCTGCTGCTTTGCTGCTGCTGCTGCTTTGCTGCTGCTGCTTTGCTGCTGCTGCTGCTTTCTGCTGCTGCTTTGCTGCTGCTTGCTGCTGCTGCTTTGCTGCTGCTGCTGCTGCTTGCTGCTGATGCTGCTGCTGCTTTGCTGCTTTGCTGCTGCTGCTTTGCTGCTGCTGCTGCTTTGCTGCTGCTGCTGCTTTGCTGCTGCTGCTGCTTTGCTGCTGCTGCTTTGCTGCTGCTGCTGCTGCTTTGCTGCTTTGCTGCTGCTGCTTTGCTGCTTTGCTGCTTTGCTGCTGCTGCTTTGCTGCTGCTGCTGCTTTGCTGCTGCTGCTTTTGCTGCTGCTGCTTGCTGCTGCTGCTGCTTTGCTGCTGCTGCTGCTGCTGCTGCTGCTTTGCTGCTGATGCTGCTGCCTTGCTGCTGCTGCTTTGCTGCTTTGCTGCTGCTGCTGCTGCTTTGCTGCTGCTGCTTTGCTGCTGCTGCTGTGGCTTTGCTGCTGCTGTTTTGCAGCTGCTGCTGCTGCTGCTTTGCTGCTTCTGCTGCTGCTGCTGCTTTGCTGCTGCTGCTGCTTTGCAGCTGCTGTTGCTGCTTTGCTGCTGCTTCTGCTGCTGCTGCTTTGCTGCTGCTTTGCTGCTGCTTTGCTGCTGCTGCTGCTGTTTGCTGCTGCTGCTGCTGCTGCTTTGCTGCTGCTGCTTTGCTGCTGATGCTGCTGCCTTGCTGCTGCTGCTGCTTTGCTGCTGCTGCTTTGCTGCTGCTGCTTTTCAGCAGCTGCTTTGCTGCTGCTGCTGCTTTTCTGCTGCTGCTGCTTTGCTGCTGCTGCTGCTGCTTTGCTGCTGCTGCTTTGCTTCTGCTTTGCTGCTGCTGCTTTGCTTCTGCTTTGCTGCTGCTTTGCTGCTGCTGCTGCTGCTTTGCTGCTGCTGCTGCTGCCTTGCTGCTGCTGCTGCCTTGCTGCTGCTGCTGCTGCTTTGCTGCTGCTGCTGCTGCTGCTTTGCTACTGCTGCTTTGCTGCTGCTTCTGCTTTGCTGCAGCTGCTTTGCTGCTGCTGCTGCTGCTTTGCTGCTGCTGCTGCTGCTTTGCTGCTGCTGCTGCTTTGCTGGTGCTGCTTTGCTGCTGCTGCTGCTGCTGCTTTGCTGCTGCTGCTGCTGCTGCTGCTGCTGCTGCTGCTGCTGCTGCTTTGCTGCTGTTGCTGCTTTTCTGCTGCTGTTGCTCCTTTGCTGCTGCTGCTGCTGCTGCTGCTGCTGCTGCTGCTGTTTGCTGCTGCTGCTGGTTTGCTGCTGCTGCTGCTGCTTTGCTTGCTGCCTGCTGCTGCTGCTTTGCTGCTGTTGCTGCTTTTCTGCTGCTGCTGCTCCTTTGCTTCTGCTGCTGCTGCTTTGCTGCTGCTGTTGCTTTGCTGCTGCTGCTTTGCTGCTGCTGCTGCTTTGCTGGTGCTGCTTTGCTGGTGCTGCTTTGCTGCTGCTGCTTTTCTGCTGCTGCTGCTTTGCTGCTGCTGCTGCTGCTTTGCTGCTGCTGCTGCTTTGCTGCTGCTGCTGCTTTTCTACTGCTGCTGCTGCTGCTTTGCTGCTTTGCTGCTGCTGCTTTGCTGCTGCGGCTTTGCTGCTGCTGCTGCTTTGCTGCTGCTGCTGCTGCTGCTTTGCTGCTGCTGCTGCTTTGCTGCTGCTGCTGCTTTGCTGCTGCTGCTTTGCTGCTGCTGCTTTGCTGCTTTGCTGCTGCTGCCTTGCTGCTTTGCTGCTGCTTTGCTTCTTTGCTGCTGCTGCTTTGCTGCTGCTGCTGCTTTGCTGATGCTACTGCTGCTTTGCTGCTGCTGCTCCTTTGCTGCTGCTGCTGATGCTGCTTTGCTGCTGCTGCTGTTGCTGATGCTTTGCTGCTGCTGCTGCTTTGCTGCTGCTGCTTTGCTGCTGCTTTGCTGCTGCTGCTGCTGCTGCTGCTTTGCTGCTGCTGCTGCTGCCTTGCAGCTGCTGCCTTGCTTCTGCTGCTGCTTTGCTGCTGCTGCTGCTGCCTTGCTGCTGCTGCTGCTTTGCTGCTGCTGCTTTGCTGCTGCTGCTGCTTTGCTGCTGCTGCTGCTGCTGCTGCTGCTTTGCTGTCTGCTGCTTTGATGCTGCTGCTGCTTTGCTGCTGCTGCTGCTTTGCTGCTGCTGCTGCTTTGCTGCTGCTGCTGCTTTGCTGCTGCTGCTTTGCTGCTGCTGCTGCTGCTTTGCTGCTGCTGCTGCTTTGCTGCTGCTGCTGCTGTTGCTGCTGCTTTGCTGCTGCTTTGCTGCTGCTGCTGCTTTGCTGCTGCTGCTGCTGCTGCCTTGCTGCTGCTGCTGCCTTGCTGCTGCTGCTGCTTTGCTGCTGCTGCTGCTTTGCTGCTGCTGCTGCTTTGCTGCTGCTTCTGCTTTGCTGCTGCTGCTGCTTTGCTGCTGCTGCTTTGCTGCTGCTGCTGCTTTGCTGCTTTGCTGCTGCTGCTTTGCTGCTTTGCTGCTGCTGCTTTGCTGCTTTGCTGCTGCTGCTGCTTTGCTGCTGCTGCTGCTGCTGCTGCTGCTGCTGCTTTGGTGCTGTTGCTGCTTTGCTGCTGCTGCTTTGCTTCTGCTTTGCTGCTGCTTTGCTGCTGCTGCTGCTGCTTTGCTGCTGCTGCTGCTGCTGCTACCTTGCTGCTGCTGCTGCTGCTGCTGCCTTGCTGCTGCTGCTGCTGCTTTGCTGCTGCTGCTGCTGCTTTGGTGCTGCTGCTGCTTTGCTGCTGCTGCTTTGCTTCTGCTTTGCTGCTGCTTTGCTGCTGCTGCTGCTGCTTTGCTGCTGCTGCTGCTGCTGCTAACTTGCTGCTGCTGCTGCTGCTGCTGCTGCCTTGCTGCTGCTGCTGCTGCTGCTTTGCTGCTGCTGCTGCTGCTTTGCTACTGCTGCTTTGCTGCTGCTTCTGCTTTGCTCTGCTGCTTTGCAGGTGCTGATTTGCTGGTGCTGCTTTGCTGCTGCTGCTTTTCTGCTGCTTTGCTGCTGCTGCTGCTTTGCTGCTGCTGCTGCTGCCTTGCTGCTGCTGCTGCTTGCTGCTGCTGCTGCTTTGCTGCTGCTGCTGCTTTGCTGCTGCTGCTGCTTTGCTGCTTCTGCTGCTGCTGCTGCTGCTTTGCTGCTGCTGCTGCTTTCCTGCTGCTGCTTTGCTGCTGGTTTGCTGCTGCTTTGCTGCTGCTGCTGCTGCATTGCTGCTGATGCTGCTGCTGCTGCTCTGCTGCTGCTGCTGCTTTGCTGCTGCTGCTGCTTTTCTGCTGCTGCTGCTGCTTTGCTGCTGCTGCTGCTTTGCTGCTGCTGCTTTGCTGCTGCTGCTGCTGCTTTGCTGCTTTGCTGCTGCTGCTTTGCTGCTTTGCTGCTGCTGCTTTGCTGCTTTGCTGCTGCTGCTTTGCTGCTGCTGCTGCTTTGCTGCTGCTGCTGCTTTGCTGCTGCTGCTGCTTTGCTGCTGCTGCTGCTTCTGCTGCTGCTGCTTTGCTGCTGCTGCTTTGCTGCTGCTGCTTTGCTTCTGCGTTGCTGCTGCTGCTGCTTTGCTGCTGCTGCTGCCTTGCTGCTGCTGCTGCCTTGCTGCTGCTTTGCTGCTGCTGCTGCTGCTTTGCTACTGCTGCTTTGCTGCTGCTGCTTTGCTGCTGCTGCCGCTTTGCTGCTGCTGCTTTGCTGCTGCTGCTGCTGCTTTGCTGCTGCTGCTGCTGCTGCTTTGCTGCTGCTGCTGCTGCTTTGCTGCTGTTGCTGCTTTTCTTCTGCTGCTGCTCCTTTGCTGCTGCTGCTGCTGCTTTGCTTCTGCTGCTTTGCTGCTGCTGCTGCTGCTGCTTTGCTGCTGCTGCTGCTTTGCTGCTGCTGCTGCTTTTCTGCTGCTGCTTTTCTGCTGCTGCTTTGCTGCTGCTGCTTTGCTGCTGCTTTGCTGCTGCTGCTGCTGCTTTGCTGCTGCCGCTGCTTTGCTGCTTTGCTGCTGCTGCTGCTGCTGCTTTGCTGCTGCTGCTGCTGCTTTGCTGCTTTGCTGCTGCTGCTTTGCTGCTGCTGCTTTGCTACTTTGCTGCTGCTGCTTTGCTGATGCTACTGCTGCTTTGCTGCTGCTGCTCCTTTGCTGCTGCTGCTGATGCTGCTTTGCTGCTGCTGCTGCTGCTTAGCTGCTGCTGCTGCTGTTGCTGCTGTTGCTGCTGTTGCTGGTGCTTTGCTGCTGCTGCTTTGCTGCTGCTGCTGCTGCTGCCTTGCTGCTGCTGCTGCTCTGCTGCTGCTGCTGCTGCTTTGCTGCTGCTGCTGCTTTGCTGCTGCTTCTGCTTTGCTGCAGCTGCTTTGCTGCTGCTGTTACTTTGCTGCTGCTGCTGCTGCTGCTGCTGCTGCTTTGCTGTCTGCTGCTTTGCTGCTGCTGCTTTGCTGCTGCTGCTTTGCTGCTGCTGCTTTGCTGGTGCTGCTTTGCTGGTGCTGCTTTGCTGCTGCTGCTTTTCTGCTGCTGCTGCTTTGCTGCTGCTTTACTGCTGCTGCTGCTGCTGCTTTGCTGCTGCTGCTGCTTTGCTGCTTTGCTGCTGCTGCTTTGCTGCTGCTGCTTTGCTGCTGCGGCTTTGCTGCTGCTGCTGCTTTGCTGCTGCTGCTGCTTTGCTGCTGCTGTTGCTGTTGCTGCTGCTTTGCTGCTGCTGCTTTGCTGCTGCTTTGCTGCTGCTGCTGCTTTGCTGCTTCTGCTGCTGATGCTGCTTTGCTGCTGCTGCTGCTTTCCTGCTGCTGCTTTGCTGCTTCTGCTGCTGATGCTGCTTTGCTGCTGCTGCTGCTGCTGCTTTCCTGCTGCTGCTCTGCTGCTGCTTTGCTGCTGCTGCTGCTGTTTGCTGCTGCTGCTGCTGTATTGCTGCTGATGCTGCTGCCTTGCTGCTGCTGCTGCTTTGCTGCTGCTGCTGCTTTGCTGCTGCTGCTGCTTTGCTGCTGCTGCTTTGCTGCTGCTGCTTTGCTGCTGCTGCTCCTGCTGCTGCTTTTCTGCTGCTGCTGCTGCTTTGCTGCTGCTGCTTTGCTGCTGCTGCTCCTTTGCTGCTGCTGCTGCTCCTTTGCTGCTGCTGCTGCTGATGCTGCTTTGCTGCTGCTGCTGCTTTGCTGCTGCTGCTGCTGCTTTGCTGCTGCTGCTTTGCTGCTGCTGCTGCTTTGCTGCTGCTGCTGCTGCCTTGCTGCTGCTGCTGCTGCTTTACTGCTGCTGCTTTGCTGCTGCTGCTGCTTTGCTGCTGCTGCTTTGCTGGTGCGGCTTTGCTGCTGCTGCTGCTTTGCTGCTGCTGCTGCTTTGCTGCTGCTGCTTTGCTGCTGCTTTGCTGCTGCTTTGCTGCTGCTGCTTTGCTGCTGCTGCTTTGCTGCTTTGCTGCTGCTGCTTTGCTGCTGCTGCTTTGGTGGTGCGGCTTTGCTGCTGCTGCTGCTTTGCTGCTGCTGCTGCTTTGCTGCTGCTGCTGCTTTGCTGCTGCTGCTGCTGCTGCTTTGCTGCTGCTGCTTTGCTGCTTTGCTGCTGCTGCTTTGCTGCTGCTGCTTTGCTGCTTTGCTGATGCTACTGCTGCTTTGCTGCTGCTGCTCCTTTGCTGCTGCTGCTGATGCTGCTTTGCTGCTCCTGCTGCTTTGCTGCTGCTGCTGCTGCTGCTTTGCTGCTGCTGCTGCTGCTTTGCTGCTGCTTTGCTGCTGCTGCTGCCTTGCTGCTGCTGCTGCTTTGCTGCTGCTGCTGCTGCTTTGCTGCTGCTGCTGCTTTGCTGCTGCTTCTGCTTTGCTGCTGCTGCTTTGCTGCTGCTGCTTTGCTGCTGCTGCTGCTTTGCTGCTGCTGCTGCTGCTTTGCTGCTGCTGCTGCTCTGCTGCTGCTGCTACTTTGCTGCTGCTGCTTTGCTGCTGCTGCTGCTTTGCTGCTGCTGCTGCTTTGCTGCTGCTGCTGCTTTGCTGCTGCTGCTGCTTTGCTGCCGCTGCTTTGCTGCTGCTGCTGCTTTGCTGCTGCTGCTTTGCTGCTGCTGCTTTGCTGCTGCTGCTGCTTTGCTGCTGCTGCTGCTGCTGCTGCTGCTGCTGCTTTGCAGGTGCTGCTTTGCTGGTGCTGCTTTGCTGCTGCTGCTTTGCTGCTTCTGCTGCTGCTGCTGCTTTGCTGCTGCTGCTGCTTTGCTGCTGCTGCTGCTGCTTTCCTGCTGCTGCTTTGCTGCTGCTTTGCTGCTGCTGCTGCTGCTGCTGCTGCTGCTGTTTGCTGCTGCTGCTGCTGCTGCTTTGCTGCTGATGCTGCTGCCTTGCTGCTGCTGCTTTGCTGCTTTGCTGCTGCTGCTGCTGCTTTGCTGCTGCTGCTTTGCTGCTGCTGCTGCGGCTTTGCTGCTGCTGTTTTGCAGCTGCTGCTGCTGCTGCTGCTGCTTTGCTGCTTCTGCTGCTGCTGCTGCTGCTTTGCTGCTGCTGCTTTGCTGCTGCTTTGCTGCTGCTTTGCTGCTGCTGCTGCTGTTTGCTGCTTCTGCTGCTGCTGCTTTGCTGCTGCTGCTTTGCTGCTGATGCTGCTGCCTTGCTGCTGCTGCTTTGCTGCTGCTGCTTTGCTGCTGCTGCTTTTCTGCAGCTGCTTTGCTGCTGCTGCTGCTTTTCTGCTGCTGCTGCTTTGCTGCTGCTGCTGCTTTGCTGCTGCTGCTGCTGCTTTGCTGCTGCTGCTTTGCTTCTGCTTTGCTGCTGCTTTGCTGCTGCTGCTGCTGCTTTGCTGCTGCTGCTGCTGCCTTGCTGCTGCTGCTGCTGCCTTGCTGCTGCTGCTGCTGCTTTGCTGCTGCTGCTGCTGCTGCTTTGCTACTGCTGCTTTGCTGCTGCTTCTGCTTTGCTGCAGCTGCTTTGCTGCTGCTGCTGCTACTTTGCTGCTGCTGCTGCTTTGCTGCTGCTGCTCCTTTGCTGCTGCTGCTGCTTTGCTGCTGCTGCTGCTGCTGCTTTGCTGCTGCTGCTGCTTTGCTGCTGTTGCTGCTTTTCTGCTGCTGCTGCTTCTTTGCTGCTGCTGCTGCTGCTTTGCTGCTGCTGCTGCTGCTTTGCTGCAGCTGCTGCTGCTGCTGTTGCTGCTGCTTTGCTGCTGCTTTGCTGCTGCTTTGCTGCTGCTGCTGCTGCTTTGCTGCTGCTGCTGCTGCCTTGCTGCTGCTGCTGCCTTGCTGCTGCTGCTGCTTTGCTGCTGCTGCTGCTTTGCTGCTGCTGCTGCTTTGCTGCTGCTGCTGCTGCTTTGCTGCTGCTTCTGCTTTGCTGCTGCTGCTTTGCTGCAGCTGCTTTGCTGCTGCTGCTGCTTTGCTGCTTTGCTGCTGCTGCTTTGCTGCTGCTGCTGCTTTGCTGCTGCTGCTGCTGCTTTGGTGCTGCTGCTGCTTTGCTGCTGCTGCTTTGCTTCTGCTTTGCTGCTGCTTTGCTGCTTCTGCTGCTGCTGTTTTCCTGCTGCTGCTGCTGCTGCTGCTACCTTGCTGCTGCTGCTGCTGCTGCTGCTGCTGCCTTGCTGCCGCTGCTGCTGCTTTGCTGCTGCTGCTGCTGCTGCTGCTGCTGCTGCTTTGCTACTGCTGCTTTGCTGCTGCTTCTGCTTTGCTCTGCTGCTTTGCAGGTGCTGATTTGCTGGTGCTGCTTTGCTGCTGCTGCTTTTCTGCTGCTTTGCTGCTGCTGCTGCTTTGCTGCTGCTGCTGCCTTGCTGCTGCTGCTGCTGCTTTGCTGCTGCTGCTTTGCTGCTGCTGCTGCTTTGCTGCTGCTGCTGCTTTGCTGCTGCTGCTGCTTTGCTGCTGCTGCTGCTGCTTTGCTGCTGCTGCTGCTTTCCTGCTGCTGCTTTGCTACTGGTTTGCTGCTGCTTTGCTGCTGGTGCTGCTGCATTGCTGCTGATGCTGCTGCCTTGCTGCTGCTTCTGCTTTGCTGCTGCTGCTTTGCTGCTGCTGCTGCTTGGCTGCTGCTGCTGCTGCTTTTCTGCTGCTGCTGCTTTGCTGCTGCTGCTGCTGCTTGCTGCTGCTGCTATGCCTGCTGCTTTGCTGCTGCTGCTGCTGCTGCTTTGCTGCTTTGCTGCTGCTGCTTTGCTGCTTTGCTGCTGCTGCTTTGCTGCTGCTGCTGCTTTGCTGCTGCTGCTTTGGTGCTGCTGCTGCTGCTTAGCTGCTGCTGCTGCTGCTGCTGCTTTGCTGCTGCTGCTGCTTTGCTGCTGCTGCTTTGCTGCTGCTGCTTTGCTTCTGCGTTGCTGCTGCTGCTGCTGCTTTGCTGCTGCTGCTGCTGCCTTGCTGCTGCTGCTGCCTTGCTGCTGCTTTGCTGCTGCTGCTTTGCTACTGCTGCTTTGCTGCTGCTGCCGCTTTGCTGCTGCTGCTTTGCT
>JARKHS020027548.1:0-5000 GCA_030143305.2 Amblyomma americanum
GGGCAAAACATGCACACACACACACACGCACGCACGACGACACGTGGCACTGAAACCTGCCTGGACACGCTTGGCGGGAGGCGTTGCGGCCGCGATGAACGAAGCCGCGGCGTCCGTTGCATCCGCGCCGGCTATACCGCGCGTTGTAGGCGAGACGTAACACGGTTCAGAGAAAGCAATATCTGGAGGTTCCTGTTTCGAGACTAGGACTGCCTCTGTCTCTTACAGTTCTTCTATCGTTCGGTGCGAGTGCCAAGGGATTCCCGTTAAGCAGTGTATGCGGCTACCTTCACGATTACATAAGTGCAACTAATCGATTATCTTGTTAGCTATATACAAAATTCTTTCGCATGTCCAAAAAAGGCTAGATCGATTCTATTCCGGATGACTCATACCTCTTGAATTCATTTTATTTTTCTATTTTTTTAAATCTTGATTCAGTCTTCTGACGTTTCCTTCCCCGCGCAAATGCTTCATTGGCATTCTACTGTATACCTTGGCCAATCCCCCCCACGTGGGTATGTGCCATATTACTTGAGGAGAAGAAGAAGAAGAAGAAGAAGAAGAAGAAGAAGAAGAAGAAGAAGAAGAAGAAGAAGAAGAAGAAGAAGAAGGCTTGGGAGACAGCGATATTACTTGAGGAGAAGAAGAAGAAGATATCTTGAGTACCGACGAATCGCAGCTGACGGCGGCTGAAAATGAGGACCTTCGCGACAACTGCTTCCTCACGGCAGTTACTTGCGTTTTTTTCTTACTGCTCATTATTATTGCAATTGGGCTGCTAATCACTTTGACAGAGCAGGCGCAAGTATGTTTCGAAAAGGCTGCGTGGTTTACGTACACAAAATTCACTGCAAAAGCGTAGTAGCACCCGGTGCAGTGATCCCGTAATGGCTGCCGCGGTGGCTCAGTGATTATGGCGCTCGGCTGCTGACTCGAAAGGCTCGGGTTCGATCCCGGCCGTGGCGGTCGAATTTCGATGGAGGCGAAATGTTAAGAGTCCCGTGTAGTGTTTCATGTCAGTGCACGTTAAAGAACACCAGGTGGTCGAAACTTCCGGAGTCCTTCATTACGGCGTCTCTCATAGCCTGAGTCGCTTTGGTGCGTTAAACACCATAACGCGAACCATCATGTAATGGGCGGATATGAGTGAAATATTGAAAGTATCTTACGCTACAACACACCCTAGCTAGCTATGATGCGGTTTTGGTACAGCGGTACAGCTAACATCCCGTTTTTACAGTTTTAGTAAAGGTTTTCCTTTATAAGCGTAGAGGCTAGAGTATAAATGCCGTGACTTTGAGAAGACACTAAGCATTCCTATCCTTTAGCCTTTTGTCTGATGCCTGTATCTTAGGCGGGTAGTAACGACAGTTAAACATCGCTTGGGTTAGCCCCCGAAGTAAAGGATCGCTCATTATATTTATTCTGCTTAGGCTGGTGCATAAATTATAACCAAGAACCGATGAAGATTGCCATTCCTACAAGTGAACCAATCTGCCCATATTTAAATGTTTAGTGTATATGGACAGACGAGGGGAGAGGCGCACGTGAGGAAGTCGAAAAGTGATACGTTATCTTTTTGCTAGTGGAAGCCACTTTGCCCGGTTTATTTACAGTAATTAAAGCCTGTGCTCGCTTCTGGGATAGCACTCCTCACATGACATACAGATACGATATCCCAGTCCGGCCTGCAAGCTTGGTACGAAGTGTGGCCGCTTGATTTTCACAATATTCGGACACCGTGTTATTCTACGTTGCAAGAGTTAAGCCTAACAAAGCAGCTGTGCACCGATGATATCAGATGTGACAGAAAACTGATTGACAGTGTTGACGATAAGTGATGTTGCGGTCAAACGTACTGAAATATTACCGCTAATGCTGCGAGCACAAACAGCATTCCCCTTCACCGCCTCCAGTGGGATGTTGCGTCATTCGAAAATGAGGTCCGGACTTCCGCAGTACAAGGCTACGTCCCCAGCTGGACTGTACTTCTTCAATAGCCGTTCAGACGGTGCTTCCCTGCTTGTTTATGATATCTGAGCACCGTGGTTTCGTGAGACACGGAAATACAGCTGCTATTAAACATTCCAGCCATGCTTCTTTTGCAAGTTATCTTACCGAAGTGAAGCAGCTGCATTGCGTTGCTTACAAAGTATCGACGTTTTATAAAAGACCACAGGCGCACCTAGGGGAACAATGCCCACAGGAAAGGCACTGGGTTAGAATTAGGGGGTCAGATGGGTGGGAAGAGGGTCAGCCTAACGAGGCACTCACGTGCGCACCCCTCAGAGCGCGAACGCATAGAGGATGCTCGAACCTGCCCACGAGGGCAGTTTAGTGGTTCACAGGTCATGAGCTATTAGCACGTGCCGATTGTTTCATTTAATGGAACTCAGCGAATTAGAGCGAAGCCGCATCGCATTAGACGAATAGAGCACGAGAGAAGAATGCAGGATGAGCACCGTTTAACGATATACGAATCATTACGGCCACCAGCGTTATAAAATTAAATCCCAGCCGTAGCGCGTCTCTCAACGCTATAATAATAATAATTGGTTTTGGAGGGAAAGGAAATGGCGCAGTATCTGTCTTATATATCGTTGGACACCTGAACCGCGCCGTAAGGGAAGGGATAAAGGAGGGTGTGAAAGAAGAAAGGAAGAAAGGGGTGCCGTAGTCGAGGGCTCCGGAATAATTTCGACCACCTGGGGATCTTTAACGTGCACTGACATCGCACAGCACACGGACGCCTTAGCGTTTTCCCTCCGTAAAAACGCAGCCGCCGCGGTCGGGTTCGAACCCGGGAACTCCGGATCAGTAGTCGAGCGCCCTAACCAAAGATGCCAGCCCAGGTGCGCGCCTAATGCCGCTGCATTACAAGCTAAGACACCGACATATCACGTGTGTTGCATACCATCGCGACGCGCGGAAATGCCTGCCCATAACACACCTGTCAGGGGCACTGCTATTCTGGACACTCGGCGTTAAGATGATTGCTCCAAGAAGTGGCAACGAATGTTGAAACGCACGACCTCATCCTATAAAGTCTCCCACGCCTTCCGACATGTGCTGAGCTCACAGTCGTCACCGACCGTATAGCTTGTTTGCGCCGCGCCGCGCTCTTCGTTAGCGACTCGCATGATTTCACGCGCCGCCGCTATGTGATTCACTCCCGCTTCCCTTCGGGCATATCGTAAGTAAACACGACGCTCTCGGCGAGGGCGGCGAAGCGGAGAGGACTCGAGACAGCGCCGCGCTCCTTGGAGCGTTCTCTTTAGTGAACAGAGATCGGCGGGGCGACGCCACCGCCCCCACCGCCTCAGCCTTCACCTTCCCCCAGTGATCGAGTCGCCTCCTCTCCCGATTTCGCCCACCAGCGCCCAGGGGCGCCCTAGAAACGAGCGAAAGGCGGCATGCCTGTGCGCGACGCCCACTATGCACGATGAGGCGAGGACGCAGCCGGAAATAGCAAGAAGCGCACGACGGAAGTGACGAAAGACACGCGCAGAGAGCAAGAGACCTGCAACGCGAGGACCAAAAGCAGTCAAGCGCCTAGGAGACGCTGAGCAGCCCACGAGCCTAGCAAATGAGGTATGTCGAGGTCAAATGCGAGTGTCTGTGGCAGCGGTCTTCGATTGTGGGTGTCTGTGAGTTCGCGGAAGTGACGACACAACGCCTGCGCACTGACAGAACGTCAGCATGCGCTATTGGTGACGTTTAAAGCACCGGTGTAGCTTTTCCCGTTTATGGGAGAGACGTATTGTTTTATGATTCCGTAGTTCACTTTGGAAGGCGCGACAAGGACACACATGCACTGTCATGCACATATGCCTGTCATGGTAGAGGTCTGTGTCACTGCACCAACACCTCTTCACGATCGTGCAGTAGCAATAAAAAAATGGGTTATGAATGTAAGCGCACCCGCCGCGGTGCTCAGGGGTTAGGGCGCTCGGCTACTGATCCGGAATTCCCGGGTTCGAACCCGACCGTGGCGGCTGCGTTTTTATGGAGGCAAAACGCTAAGGTGCCTGTGTGCTGTGCGACGGCAGTGCACGTTAAAGATCCCCAGGTGGTCGAAATTATTCCGGAGGCCTCCACTATACGGCACCTCTTTCTTCCTTTCTTCTTTCACTTCCTCCTTTATCCCTTCCCTTACGGCGCGGTTCAGGTGTCCAACGATATATGAGACACATACTGCGCCATTTCCTTTCCCCCCAAACTAATTAATATTATTATTAATGTAAGCGCAAATACACTCCCTTTTCATGTAAAGCGACGTATGAAAGGTCAGTTACTCCCGCAGGTTTTAAACCGGCTTATTTACAGAAAAAAAAAACAGAGTTCTTCTGTTCCTTGTCTCGAAAGAAACGAAGTTAGCATGCGGTGTCGCAGTGGTGTTGGCAGCCTACGTACGCGATTTATTTATTACGATTCCGCGACGAGAAAAAGAAACGATAGAAAAGAACATGATGGTAAGCAAGTAAGTAACGCAAACATACATTCCGATGGACATTTCATAAGCCCGCCAAGAAGGCACTCAAGAGCGTTCAACACGACAGGCATTGGCCAAAGCAGTAGCAATAAGCACAAAATGGTCTTTACGAGTCGGGCGCTCCTTAATGACAACATTACTCTCCGACCGAAGCAAACGAGAAAAAAAAAAGGGGGGGGGAGTCAGAGGGGAGTCAAATAAACGAAAAGAGTAAACTCAGAAACCACAGAGCGGCATTCCTGGCGAGCCAGCCAGCTGGTCTGCTCATATGTGTGTGTTTGTCTGTGTGGCGGTCGTAAGTGATTGGTGCTTAGAGAGAGAGGGACTGTCGGATTATAGCGCTTGGCGCCGGCGGCAGCGGAGGAGGCAGCAGTTTCTCAATAGGCGAGTGGGACGCGGTCGCGATGGCCATGGCTTGACGCCTACGGTGCGCCTCCCAGCCGATGACGGCGCGCCCTCAGAACACCGCTGCCCACGTCCTGGCTTACCCGCTCCCCCGTCCCTC